>CM046529.1:8692124-8724624 GCA_024713555.1 Spirodela polyrhiza | reverse complement strand
CTGAAGTGGCATGCCTATGGTTTGGGTTCTTTATTTCTTCGTCTCTGGTTCATGAATTGGAGAATTGAAGAAAGGAAGAGACAAGAGTGCTTGGTGGCTTTCGAACCAGAGGAAGATGTGGAGAATGAAGAGAAATTTCCTTGAGAAAGGAAGACAACAAAAGGGATTCGGCCTGGTATCCTCGTGGCGTGTTATCTTTAATATCATTTTTTCTCTGAGGAGATTATCTGGGTCATGGCCAAGAGATCCTCAGATAGTGCTTTTTGTGTTCATATCATAATCAACATTGTTATGGCTTGCCCCAATATTTTTCTCTCAACTCTGGGTGGGTTTTCCGCTGGTTAATGATTTGTCTTGGGCATCTGAGTTTGTTCATTTTTAATAATGTACAATATACTGGTCCACAAATGCAAATTGGATACCAAGTTTATTATTTTGGTCCACAAAATCTGAGAGTCGCGTGACAGAAGCACAAGTGACAAGCGCGGACATGTCTGCGTCATCGATTGGCCTGAGGACGAGGCCTAACCGCATTTGTAGCACGGGAGAAGTTTCTCTGGATATGTCATAATGCAACTGTGATGCTCTCAACGTAAGAGATTGGGGTAGAGAAACTTCGCTGCTGACATCATGATCCAGTGGCTGCACACACATGTGCTCATGCAGTGACACTACGTGCGTTCAAGATCGGTGTGCTGGAGTTGGAGCGGTGATTTTACGGGCAGACCATATATTTCCACATTCCTCTGCCCTTAACAAGGAACACCCTATTGCGGAGCTGAATTGGGGTTGGGTAGTAGGGTTCATTGCTATTAGACCTAACGGGGGAACCCACTATAACAATGTCCAATGTGGGACTAAACATGTGGAGCCCCCTCTCCCCATCTTTCTTTTCACAGAATACAATAATATGCATGTCTAGAAGACCACACTGTGGTAGACGTGGTTAACAAGCAGCATCATTGCCAGACCACACTGACCTTCATCACTGACTAGTTGTGAGACTCAATGACTAAGTGACAGCGGAGCAGGATAGGCAATGCACACAGAGGTGTGTAGCACAGCATAGTAAACCACAACATGGCACGAGCAACTGACGGATGGGGGCACATTGTTATTACCAACCCAAGCTGTCAAGCGATCCCACAAGTCTCTAACCAATTTTCCTCCCGTACAAATGAGAATCTCTCAATGTGAAAGAGAGAACTTAGTCGTTACATTCGTAGTTTGTGTAGTAGTGTTGCATAAGTGCATAATATGTAGAATGGTGTGCATGATCGATTTATCTTGGCATGATTGTTATCATGAGGTTGAACGGGAATATGTGCGAGACTCGTGGTGCGATACGAAGTGGCATGCACAGCAGATACGATAGACGATTTTAAGGGGGAGGACTCTCTACTAGTAGTTTCACATGAGCATCCCACAAACCAAAGAAAAGTCGACGTGACATGATAGTGCGGCGCAACCGGCAGATTAGATAGATCAGTGGATTAGTGGCTCGATGGATGGGGTGGACCGTACGGGAAGCATAGGGGCGAAGAGTGCTATATGCATGTTCTCCTATGTCGAGCGGAGAGCATGGGAGGCCTGGTAATCCACTCCAGCAACCCAAAAAGGGCAAGGTCGCCTCATGTGAGACAATCTCCTTCCGTAGAATAAAAAGGTCCTTATTTTCGGAAGAGGGCGTAGGCTATTGGGGAAACGTGAAAGTTCTGAGATGACTCTCCCATGAATAAAAGAGTGATCTGACCGTGGAGAGGCAAGTAGGTCTTCCTTAACTGTGAGATAAATGAGTCTAGGCAAGCTCTACTTTAACCACATGTCCATAATTTCCATTATGATTGAACCCAATGCAGCATGAAAGTGATGAAGCCCAAAAGCCTAGATGCGAATAATTGAGCCAAAAGGAGATCAACGTAGAACGGTGGCCAAATTGAGTTATTGGGCCACCATAAACAAAACACTGGTCACTTTGTCAAGACAACTAGAATATGTTCTATTACTTTTTGATTTGTATTTTTCTATTAATGTAGAGTCAGTTTTGATTCTGTTCAAAACTTGTTGTATGAACCTAAATTCTTTTACTTTTTCAGAGTCAATTAGTTAATTGTATTCAAAACCTATTATTTGAATATAATCTCTTTTACTTTCTAGATATTGTTAGCCTTAGCAGGCATCCCAACCTTTTTAAGGCTTTTTCAAGGTTATAAACCTTAGATAATCATATTAGTATATGGATTAAAAATCAGAAATATATTTATATAACATGAATTAAAGATAAATTCATCAAAAAATTCTTGAACCACTATTAATGCATTTTAACTTTAATAATTAGTATTTTATATTGATTCATGTGACAACTAATTTAATTTTATCTTAATGATTATATAACATTAAAATATTATTAGTGTCCCTAATCTTCATCTTAGATAGAGATGGAACTCAACCTGCCCCTCTTCACACTGTAGTCCTCCCTTTCATTAGGAATCTTGTCCAGCTTAGCAAACTCAACCACTCCCTTCACCACCTCATCAAGGCCCTTTAGTTTGTGCACATAGTCAGTTTTTTTGGGGGGAGGAGGGGGGTGATTTACAACTAGTTCTTATGTGTACAACTTGCCCATTATATTAAGTAAATAAGAATGTTTTTAGCCAAACATATCAAGACTTCGGTCCTATGGTTAACATAATCATCATGTTAAACTCTTGTAAGAATAGCCCAACTGCACACCTAAGGTAAAATTTGATGTTGCTATCAATTTGCATATCATTATGTAACTAGTTATAGTATTTGATGTGATAGTAAAGTGTGAGATAAAGAATGATTATTTGTGATAAGTGCCTTTGAACATCAATTGATAATGGTAAATTGTCCAAATTTAGGAAAGCAAATCAAATTGTTAGTCCATCTTGCCACATATACATGTGGCCATTCCACTTTTCTATTTATTTATCTCTCTCAATCTTATGCTCAAATTGATTAAATACATATAAAATAGATAGATCTAATACATACCTAATATTCTATGAAATAATATTTGAGTGGCACATTGATGAACTCGATTTAGGGGGGTTAAATATGTTATTGTGATGCAACTAAGTCCATGCAAATAATATTTATAAAGCCTCACTCTTAAGATCTAAGATAAGTAAGGGTCAATCCTTAGGGAGCATGGTAATGAGAGTACGAATTTTACTTCTTTTATTTTTTACATATATATATATATATATATATATATATATATATATATGTATATGATGGCGATGGGTGAAATCAGAGATAAACTAGATAGAGATAAGAGGGATGTAGAAGTGACGATGAGGAAATAATGAATAGAAAACGAGATGATGATAGAATAAATGATCAAATTAGTTCAAATTAAACATTAATCTATCCATAGAGAGGATTAAAAGGACGCTCCAAATCCAAATCTTACACAAACCTCGTTGTATGCCAGTCCTAGGCCGAGTGATGCTTGATCCGTGACGATCTTGATGCGCTCCAGGTAATCTCCTCTCCATGACGATCTTAAGCATGAAAATACCGTTGACCGAGCCTTAATTTCTCTCCTTTTTCCTTCGGCTAGCCGTTGCTAGAGAGAGAGCCAAAAAGCACTCTCTAAGAGGGGGGCAAGATGTCTTAATCCCTTAGAGAATTAGGCCCCTCCAATTAACGGTTATGATGAATAGTCATCTCTCTAGTGGACAGCCTAAATTCTTTATGAAGGCGGTGCTCTAATCTTCTCCTTAATCTCATCTTAAGATGCCCTAAGATGAACGACTTAGATCTCATCTCTTGATACCCCTTTTAAGTCCAAATGGGTTGGGCCAAAGTCTTGTACCATTTAAGTCCACATGGGCCTGACCAAGGTGACGCCCTCTCTTAGGCCCATAAATATATTAAGCCAGCCCTCTTCATAAGACTTGGCTTCTTCCATTACTTCTAACTCATAACAAAAGCTCACTAAGTCCTTGTAATCAAATAATTATCAAAAGAATGTGAGAGAATCACCACTTGACTTCATGAAAGTCAAGTGGGGTTAGTCTCATAATATCAATAAAACAAGTAAAACAATATACATTAGGACTTAAATGATAAAACATTATGAATGTCATAATGAGTCATTAATACATATATAATTATATTCTCTACCCACTAATGAGTATCTATATATAAGATATTAATATATAGATGTAACTACTAATTTATAATTATCACACATCATTAAAATAGGTTTAACAATAATAACCAAGTCGAATATTGATCTTCTTTTAGCCTTTATATTACAAGATGTCAAATTGAAATTTCATAAAATTGACTTCACATTAGTATAACGCAAGTAAATGCAGTCAGTTCACGTCAATACAATGGAAGATATTAAGTAGAATGATAATTTTATTTTATTATCTAAAGAAATCTAAATCTAAATAAATAAGTAGCTAAAAAAAATAAAAATAATGGAAGAAACAATGGAGAGGGATAGTGAAATAGATGTTTTGTGCTGAATTAGGCCCGACCAGCTCCTCTCTTATGTTGTCACCGTGGAGTTCTTAGTCTACAGTATAATAATAAAAATAATAATAATAACTAATCTATGGATAATAAAGAAAAATAGATAGCTGAGAGAGGAAAGAGAGGAGATGGCTCTGGTGGCGGGCTCTCCCGCTGGTGGAGAAATAAAGGGTTTTTATGGAATAACTATATGAAATCGAACGCAAAAATAGAAGAACTAGAGATCGTAAGCTAGTTCATAATCGACTAAACGAAATAAATCTTTCAGAAAATGAAACAAAAACGGATTAAAAATCGACAATCCCCCTTTGACACTAGGGATGAGGCGTATGAACGAATTTGAAATCCGAGGTCAATCAACTGATTTTCGTTCCTTTAATCAGTTATTAAATGAAATTAAAACAAAATAGAACTCGAAAACATCAATGAATCAGACAAAATGGATCGAAATCAGGATTTTCTCCATATGACACTGGGGACGGGTGGACAAACGAGTTCGAACAAAATCATGAATAAAAACCTTATAAGTCAATCATTTATTCGATTCATTCACATGTAACCTAAATTAATTGAAGAAAATAATTCATAAGTGAGGAAATATCAGTTTATTATCCAAAATAACACGATAAATCCAGGAGAAATTGATGAAAAAATTGGAAGAACACCGCAGCCTGTCACCTGGCAGAAAGAGGAAGAAAAGAGATCCTTTTTCGCCCTAAATTGGAATTTTTTATCCTCCAATGCGATATAGAATGGATTACGGATAGTTAGGAACACATTTACCAAAAAATCGATTGATTTTTAGGGAGAATAGGGCTTTGTTTCTCCGTTCGTTTCTCCAGACATTTCCAGCTGCTTCTGGCATTTTCTGTTTTTTTTCCACTTATGTCCAGCATTTTCTATTTTTTTCCGACCGTTTCCGGTATCTAGGAGGGACGACCAGAGTAGCATTGAGTGTTCCTGCAAGATTTGAAAGGAATTAGATTGATGCAAGTAAGGAATCCCCACGATTTGGGTGGTCCGCTGTCAATAATTGATAATTACAAATCAAGTGGGTCCTCTCAACATTCTCATCACCAGCTATATTTGGAAGTTAGTCTATCTAAAGTTGCTCAATGACAAATTTGTAAGATGAAATTTATTGAAAGAAAAAAGTGCTTAAAAATGGAAAGAAATAAGGTTTAGGAATAACCTAGTTGCCAGAATCAGTCCCAATTATGTATAGTCAACCTGATGCTGACCGTTGACTTATTTATCAAATGTTGATTTTTCGTTGACCGTTGATTTGCTGAGCAAGTTGTTGGGTGGACTGACTTGACCCGAGTGATACGTCCGGCTCATGCTGGGCGGTCCGAATGGTTTGAACCCAGATAGGTGGACCAGACAGCCCGAAAAATGTTCAGACCGCTGGGGCAGGATGTCTTGGATCAAGGGGTCGAACCGATTGGGCCGGACAGGAGGGAGATCTGGCCGGGTTGGTTCATGTATGGGATCTAAGGCTAGCTGTAGACGGATCAATTATATTGGAGACCATAGGCGTGTGGTCAACCATGACCATAGCCAACATGTCAGTTGACTAGAATGCCACTACCACAGCCGAGTCCTAATCCTCTGTCAAGTGTTAATATAGAGACAGATCAATAGGAGAGGCGGCTTCAAAGGCAACCATGACAAATATCATGCCGATGGACACAAACTTAGTTGAGGCAGCATTGAGGCGAAAGCTAGGGAGATCCAAAGTCAACAGTTGTAGCTATGCAAATCAGGATGATGAGGTATGGCACGTTATGCACCATTATATTAGTTAGTATAATGAAAGATGATTTGATTAATTCTTTTTATAGGCTTTAGTTAGAGCAGATATATGTAAGATAGATATGCATAACGACCTAGAAAGAAATTCTACACATATTTAGAGTTATTTGACCAGCTGCCCACGTCTAATATCCTAAGACCGATCCTACCCTTCTGGTTCATTAATTTCCTCAAAGAATACAACCACTATAGACTCAAATTTAGCTATTAAATAACTATTACCCAGTCAAAATGTTCCAATTCTCAAAAAATAGGCTATCAGATTTCTTGGGTCTGGTCCAATATCTAGTCTATTTAGTCATTACTACTCCTTCATTGACCTCAATGGCTCCAACCCACTAGACAGAACGCAGTGTTATTGAATAAAAGTGCACTACACAATTTAGCTCAAGACTAAAAATGACGTAGTACACAATATAAAATTCAGCATTGAGCAAAATTTTATTAAAATTATTTAAAATTCATTGTCCTTTTTCGAATATAGATTTGTGAATCAAATAAGAGATCTTTATCGGATGTAATGGCTAGTATCCTCTTCTTTCAGGTTTAGGTCCCTCCAAAACTTCACCAATACACAAGTTTAGTTGTCTTAGTTAGAACCTACTATTCACATTAATTTTTATCTTAATTTCATATTTCATATCATGGATGGGTAGATGGGTCAATTTGGCTCTCCCTCTAAGTATTCTTTATTGTCGAATATGAATGAATCAAGGACAACTGAAGTAGTCTTACGAAAGGGTGAACAGTCCTATCATAATTTCTAACAAATAAAGACACCTATTTCAGTCGTCTATTTATAAATTATGCTTTGTATAGCATAATTAGAGTGAAGACAATTAACTACTACTATTATTTATGTAAAATTAGAACATACAAAGTGATTAAGTACTTAGATTAACTCTTCGAATTCTGTATGAATCTAAGTATACACGCTGCCACAGAACTAGACAGTCAAGAGAATGAGAGACACATATCACAAGAGCTCCTGCTTCTTAGGTTTTAGTAATCTTCTTTGACAATACACCTAGAATACTCATGGACCTAGGGATAGAAGAGAAAACACTACTATCAACCGCCCTAATGATGAAGCCACAAGTGATTGGATTTCCTTTGGGCATTTACTCTCTCAATAACTTAATGACCTGAACCTGTCAGATAGCCGATCATGGTACTTGTCATATCTCCACCAACTTAATGGCCTTGATCATTTAGATACCATTTCAAGGTGCTTGTAACTCTATTGGGCTCTTGGGTCCAGCCAATCTCAGATTCTACCTTATCAAACTGCTCAAGGTGTCGTCAAACAAGAGCGTAAGTATACTTCAGAATTTTGGCCCATGGTACCATTAAATTGTGCACTTCTAAGCTACAAAGATGAGAAATGAAAGCATGTATACATACATTATTGGAACATGGTTTGGAAAATGATTGGCCAACAATGAATCTTGTGTGAAGTGTCTCTTTTGAATGCAGCATTGAACAGTAACTATTCTTCTTATTCCACGCCCTCTACTTGCTTGTCGGTATATATGGGCGGGTATTAAAGTGTATTGAACATTGTAGATTACTATCTACTATTTTAAGTGTAGGAAGAAGTAGTCTATTTGTATGGCGAAATTTTGTGAATCCAATGGTTTTTACATTGGGTAATAAGGACTGCAAATCAGATTACTCCCTATCACATCAATAATTAAAATTTAACTTAATAAAAAACCATTAATAATTTATATTTTATATCAAATAGAATTATTTTAATTTTTTAGTGTTGTCTGTTTTATTATCTTATTATTTAAAAGATATTTCTAACAATTATGCTCTATTTTGTAATGTAAATTTAGTTTTAAAGCTCATTTGAATCATCATCTTGGATTTTCACTTTCTCATTGAAGCACGTCCCTTTTAAAATTTCATTCCAAAACCTTCATTTCATGAGTACAATGATTTGGTCAGTCATGAAAAATCAAATTAATTATGTAATACAGTAATGCTTAACTTACAGCAGACTGGTTTGGAATGATATGTACTCATAGACCAGCGAGCTCATAGGAGTCCCTTGACCGTCCTCAGAAGCTTATTCCCTTCGACTTCTTCTCATCAATAACTCGGCCGAACGTGCTCACCACCTTCCACCCTCATCTCGAGAAGTCCTTCAGCTCTTGAGCTTCTCGAGTAGCCGATGGAGGCCCACCTCATCCGCGAGGACGACGAAGGGGGAGACTTCATGACCGTCGTCCTCCGTTTCCATCTTTGACCTCTACCGCAGTCAGAACAAGACCTTCCTCTTCGTTGGCTGGTGTTACAATTCCTCAACAGCTGGTAGTATGCTAAATTGTTTTCAGCAGCATCTCTTTCGCTCATTCTACTCCCCCAGGCGGTCGTCCTCCCGCAGGCGGTTCTTTTCGCTTACTCTCTCAGCCTCCCTTCTCACCCTGCAAAAAGAGTGGAGGGATTGACGGAGAAAGCACGACCAGAAATGAGCAGCCCAGTCTTCCCCTTCTCTCCAGTATCTCTCTTTGTGTTTCCTCGGTGTCCTTTTGAATTTGCAAACTATATCTTGGCGGGAAGGGGAAGAACTTCTGTCATTGTGCCAAAGAAGTGATCAAGTAATGTATGGGTCGTCATGTCTTATGAACCAGAGCATGGGAGATTCTTCTGCATTAGAGAGACAAAAATAGCTCATGGGCTATGTTTAGTGGACATACTTCGATCACACGCTAACACTTTCTAAACATATTTTATTTTCTAGTTTAAATAGTATGATATATTCTACAAAGGTTCGTAGGTTCAATATACTTCCCTCGACAGCATTGTTCACCAATATGTACAGCATTACGAGGGGCCCAAGCATATGGAAGGAGTTTTGCTACGGGCGGTCTTCAGTACAAGGGCCAGGGCTTCTACGATATAACCTTTCGTTCAACCTAAGAATTTGCATGAGGATAAACGTGGCACTTATTTCCATTGTTCTTTCTCTTGCGACGCTTCTCCATGGCTTTAATTGAAAGCTACTTGGTTAGAAAATGCTCGGGGATCTGAAATTTCCCGCACTAGTCGTTCTTGCTTTTTTTAGAATGGCACACAAGTAATACTTACGGCAGTGGTCATAACAGTGGCCACGTATGGACGTCTTTTAAGTAGTTAGTGATATGGTAGCAACCTATGTTTTACCTAATTTTGTCTTGCAGTGACTAGCAGGCGTCCTTTTTTGACTCCATGTTTTGAAACAACTCACATTGATCTTGAATTTTCGTAAAATTCCTTTAAGAGTTGGTATTAAAAAAAATCATCGCCAAGAAATTAAGAGAATAATGGTTTGAGGGTGTCAAATGACAGTTGTACACTTCATACCCATTTAATCAATATCAAAATTAAAAATGTAAACTAGGCCAATTGATTTAAAAAATGAATAGGCATTTAAGAAATTATTTAATTCGTTTGTCCAATTATTTCATTGAAAGCATCCAGTGAGTTTTAAGACGTACCATATTTGAAAGCACAAGCTCAGGCGGGTCAAGGTTTGAATAACATCTGTCCAACATTATTTGGTTTAATATCTGAAATATCTCAACTTCAGAAAAATAACTTGTGTTTGCTAGCTTTAAGCACTAGCCTCCGGTAACTTTTAACCGCTAGAAGTAGGACAGAGGATAAACTGTTATTATCTTTGCTCCTCATATAGGGGAAAACGGCCTCCACCCTTTTACTTGGAGGCATAGAAGGGCAGCCTGGACCCGGATTTGGTCCACAGCCCCGCTTTCCACTTTCCTTAAAAGGGCTATCTGGAACCCAACCCGTCTAAGTCAACCTCGCCCCGACACTCTTCTGGCTCGGTTTTCTAGCTGTGTAAGACGGGCCCGCACTTTGGTGGGCACGCCAAAGGGCTATGTAGGCACTGCCTTAATCATAAGGGGGCAAGACAGACCTGAGCGTGTTCCTTGTTTTCTAATTTGTCATGCGGGTTCAAAATTATAAAAGGATATTTTACTCTCATGGTTATCTGTAGTATTTCGAAAAATATAACGACAAGTAGTCTAAAATAAGGTAACATTTTAAATATCACATCTACATATATTCCTCGTAACAGATTAACTGATATGGAGCTTATTATCAACTCCAGCATTTGTGACAATTCTAACCAACCAATTGTTCTTAGTAAAAAAATGACTAGATAAATCAAGTACGTCCAGGCATTCAAAAAAGGTTCAATGCAAAGGATTTGATCTACTTTCATTAGGCATAATTATGGTCCCACTATCACTCACATGGCACCACATTACTTTATCCTCCATCCTCCATTAAAGTGGTAAATGTATTGGGGAAAACTCATTCATATATCTGGATGCATAGGATTGGTTCCTGCACTAAGAAGGGTCTCAACTCTAGCCCTTCTTTCTCCCTCATTCTCACACATTCATGCCTAAATTATATATTAATAAATGAAAATCTCCCAGAACATTACTTTTTTTGTATTAATATTTGACAACTAATGAAACATTAAATGGTAACTAATTAATTGTGATCCAAAGTGTACACTTTGCTGCATAAATATTAAATTGGAGGATAGGTTTTTAACAAGGTAAATAAAAATAATTCGTGCATTCTTTTGTGTGATGTAGTTATAATGTTGACCGATTTGAGTTCAAATTAAGATTAGGAAACCGTAATCATATCCCAAAGTCTTTTTGGGGTTATACTTAGAAATAAATCATAGGTTATGTGGATAACTTACAAATAGGAATGTCTCTGGTCAACAATATCTCGACTTTGGTCTTGCCTTTGGCATAAGCATCATCTATAATTCAGGTAAATGCAGCCCGCCTACGAACTTGGTTGCTATTAGTTGCATATCGTTATGTTACTAATTCCACTAACTAGAATGATAGTGACAAGTGCAACATAAAAAATAATTGTTTACGATGAATTGCTTTTGATGTCAGTTCATCATGGTTAATTCTCCAAATTTAAGAAAGCAAATCAAATGGTCAGGCCCATCTTGCCACAAAAGCACGTGACAGTTTCAATTTTCTATTAATTTATCTACCGCAATTGTATAATCATTTATTTGATATATATATAATGGGTACATGCAAAGCCTAAGTGATATTTTTGTGAAAGTCACATCATTAAAAAACTAATATCGATAACGAATTTGAATCTCAAAAATGGAATTTAAATTGAAAATTTGGCAAAACAATTTTCTCAAAACTTAAAATTTTGATTGAGAAATTGATATAATAAACAATTTAAAATTACGTATAATCTGTAATATTCTCAACTATGGTGCCAAAATATATTTAGCTCAAAATCATGTTAAGAACAAAGTAAATCGAACATAATGTTAATAGGTAACTATAAATATGTTTGCAACGCTGCCATTCCGAATCCACTAGTAAAACCGTTTACGGGAAAACGTAGGGGACTATACAAAACATTAATTGAACTATCATCAACAACTCTAGGAAACGCACTTCATGCACTTAAAAATTCAAAATTGATGCTGATCTGACCGGTTGAAGTCTAACTCATTAGAATATTTCGTAAAATAGAAACACGTGTGGATATAAATATAAAGGACTACCTCCGGTTTCATCTTTCCACTGAAATGTCAACGCGAGAAAATTTTTGCTGACAATCCTAATTGATGACAAGAAATCTGATAATACTAGAGAACAAAATCAATTTCGCATCCATCTCTACCGACGTTGACGTTATCGGCAATAAAGTCTTCATTGGATATTGCCCCAAAACATGTTATATAAAGCAAAGATCACACCAGGGATTTCAATGAATTGGTCGACTTTCTCCCCAATTCAGCCACAGAAGCTAAAGATGATAACTGCGTATCTGATCCTCTCGAGCATTCTCCTCTTCTTCCTTGCTGTTCCTCTCCTTCTCCTTCATTCTCTGGGACGGAAACCGAAGCTCAACTTGCCCCCTGGTCCCCCTAGGCTACCTTTCATTGGGAATCTCCATCAGCTCGGAAAGACCCCCCACCGCTCTCTCCTCCGCCTGGCTAATAAGTATGGGCCTCTCATGTACCTGAAGCTTGGCGGCGTCCCAACCCTCGTTGTCTCCAACGCCGCCATGGCCGAAGAGATCTATAGGTCCCACGATGCAGTCTTCTGCAGTCGGCCCACCACCGCCGTCACCAAGCGTCTCTCCTACGGTGGCCACGGCGTTGCCTTCGCCTCCTACGGCGAGGGGTGGCGCCAGCTCCGCAAGATCAGTATGCTCGAGCTGTACACCACGAAGCGGGTCCAATCCTTTAGGGCAATCCGAGAGGAGGAGGTTCGCATCCTCGTTAAGACCATCTCCGAGACCTGCGCCGGGGATCAGCAGCCCAACATCAGCGATATGGCCTTCTGCCTCTTCAACAACATTATTTGCCGGCAAGCTTTCGGCAGGCGCTGTTCGAAGGACGGCGAGTGCCGGAGGAGCAAGTTCCACGACCAGCTGAGGGAGTCTTCCGAGCTCTTGGCCGCGTTCTGTCCCTCCGATTTTTTTCCCTCGATGGGATGGCTCGACTGGCTCACCGGCTTCCACGGTCATCTGGAGAAGGCTTTCACTTTTTTCGACGACCTCCTCGAGGAAGAGATCGAGGACCACCTCAAGCGCGATAACGAAGAGGACAGAGACTTCATGAGCGCCCTGCTTCGCCTCCAGAAAGATACCTCACTGGGGTTTACCCTGACGCGAGAACAAATCAAGACCGTCCTCTTAGTATGCTAGTTTTTTCAAGTAAAGGATTCAAATTTTGTATAGATATTATTTCGCTCCGTCGATTACACTTATTCTTTGTCTCAGTTTGCAGGAGATCTTCTTAGGCGGGTCAGACACTTCAGCTTCGGTCATTGAATTCGGGATGCTGGAGCTGGCTTTGAACCCGCGGGTAATGAACAAGGCGCAGGAGGAAGTACGAAGAATTGTCGGGGGGAAGCACATGGTGGAGGAGAGCGACCTTCAAGCTCGTGGTGAAGGAGATTCTCCGCCACCGCCCTCCCGGCCCGATTCCGTTTCCCCGTCAGAGTATGAAGGACGTGAAAGTTCGCGGCTATGATATCCCCGAGAAGACAATGGTGATGACCAACATATGGGCTATTATGAGGGACCCCACGTTTTGGAAGGACCCCGAGGTCTCCTGGCCGGAACGCTTTGAGCACAGCGATCTCCAGTACAAGGGGCGGGACTTCCAGTACGTCCCCATCTTGTCCGGCCGGAGAATTTGCCCAGGAATTGAACCTGGCGGTGACTAGCGTGGAACTCACCCTCGCCAACCTTCTGCACTGTTTCAAGTGGGAGCTGCCCGACGGCATGAAGGCTGAGGATGTCGACATGAGCGAGACTGTCGGGCTCCTTTTCCACCTGAAAACCCCTCTTCAGCTGAAGGCGACGCCTGCTTTCTAGCACGTTGGTCTTCCACGGCGTTATGTAGTCTCTCTAGTACGAGAAGTCCGTCTTCTTTCTCTTTTATTTTATTTTGGTGACTGATTTCGGGTATCAAACTAGTCTCCCCCTTTCTAATATTAAAAATGGGAGTTTCAGGGAGAGAAAAATCAAGAAGAAAACCCTTCCAGCCGACAGATGTTGTGGATGCGGTATCTCCCAATTTTGTCCCTTGATTGTGAACGTATTCTCCTCAATTTCTTCTTATCATGTTTCCTCACTCATGGTGCCTTTTCTCTTCTTTTGGTGGCCCTGAGAATGTGTATTAACTTCTCCATTCCATAAAATGAGATGTGTGCACCGTTCTTGATTGAGCACACTTCAATAGTCCTTTGATTAAGGAAGGTGAATCCAGTCAAATTGGCAGAACGACCAACATAGAAGGTGTGGACAATGCCCTTGATGTAGCACACCTCATTAGTCCTTCGATCAAAGAAGGTGAATCCTGTCATATTGGGGGAACGACCAACATAGAAGGTGTGGACGACGTCCTTGATTTAGCTACTTGCCGCTTACACCGCCAAAGCAAGGGCCCTGCAATAGAATGTTTCCTTTATTCTTGACTTACTAAGATTTCATTATAGAGAGGCTTATAGATCAGCCCTCAAACCTCTAGCTCAACAATGAATTAAACGAAAGGTTTCTTCCTTACCTCAGTGCGAGATCCCGTCGCCCCAGCTTAGGTTGGTCGGAGGACCCTGCCACTCCTGATCTGGAGCACCCCTCTCCCTCTTTTCTCTTCCTTCCTTCACCGTCAATCACCAACTCGCCGCCGTCAATCATCCTCACCAGCCGCCATCACTGCTGCCGCCTCCTCCTCCCCATCTCACCGCCTCGCGAAGGCCCTCACGTTATGGCTAGGGTTTAATCCCATGGTCGTGGACCGCATACCTTCCGGCACATCTCGGCTCAAGTACGCTACATCTGCTGACCGGATCAGGAGTAAATGGTCAACGGTCAACTTTAAAGATCTACGAGTCCTAAGGCTCAAGCATAATTTCTCAAATTTGTCCTATCAGTTATTTAATCATTTGTCATTTTAATACACTCTTGTTATGGCTGCTTGAGAGAACCATAAGTTAACTACTTTATATATATTCGGCTGACCATTCCCCATGAGAAAACTTTATCTGATTTGTTAAATCAAGGTATCCTAATCAGTGGATTTCTTAAATAGCTTGGTCCATCAGTTTTATTATTACGAGAGATTTCTGACTACAACAATATCTTCTCTTTTAAATCTTTAGCTTCTTGCCACCTTTTTATTTCAACATGTACTAGTTCTTATTCCTTCTCATTCTCAAATATTGATTATTTTTTCGCCCAACACCCAACAGGATTGGTGCAATTGGATAGTGTGTATCCTGCCCTTATTTATTACATTGTGACATAAAATTTGTTACATAAAAAAGATATTTATTCAGATTTCAATTGCTTACTGACAGGATAGCGGTATTAGAGTGGATAGTGGATCCATAGTGTAGCCCACATTAGTGCTGAATCCAGCACAGCCAAGTCTAAGTTAAAAGGATAATCCTAGGCACTAACTTAAGTGCATGACTATGATTTTTTTTCTGCATCCCTTGTATATCAACTGGGAAAGGGAAGATAACAAGAAGGATATAAAACCACGAAAAATAGTGCTCAATGGCTTTCTAACGGAAAGATGAGGGAGAGAAAGAAAAGATGTGTCTTGTAGAAGGGAAGATGACAAAAGTAGGGTACTGCAATCATGATCAATCGATTGTTGAATTGATGATCTTGATTATTGGACCATCGGATCTATGATCTTGATCGACCAATCGACAATCATGATCATGAAAAATGGTCATGATCATGATCATGATCTAAGCTGTCAATCGATCATCAATTGTTTGGCAGATCAATGGCCTATATATGACCATCCATTGGATGATTACTTTCCATCATCCAACAGTTATGATTCAACATTGACAAGAAATATCAATCTCCTCCCATTCTTGACTCCCACTCTCACTCCCATTGCCTCCTTCTCCTCCCACTATCAGATATCAACTTCGCCACTAACAGCTTCACTACCACCACCTCTCTCTCACACTTGCTCTTGCCCCCCCCCCCTCTCTTGCCTCTCTCTCTCTCTCCCTCTCCCTCTCCCTCCCTCTCCCCCTCTCCATCCCTCTCCCCCTCTCCCTCCCTCTCTCTCTCTCTCTCTCTCTCTCTCTCTCTCTCTCTCTCTCTCTCTCTCTCTCTCTCTCTCTCTCTCTCTCTCTCTCTCTCTCTCTCTCTCTCCCTCTCTCCCTCCCTCTCTCCCCTCTCCCTCCCTCTGTCCCCCTCTCCCTCCCCTCTCTCTCTCTCTCTCTCTCTCTCTCTCTCTCTCTCTCTCTCTCTCTCTCTCTCTCTCTCTCTCTCTCTCTCTCTCTCTCTCTCTCTCCTCTCTCCCCTCTCCCTCCCTCTCCCCTCTCCCTCCCTCTGTCCCCCTCTCCCTCCCTCTCTCTCTCTCTCTCTCTCTCTCCTCTCTCTCCCTCTCTCCCTCCCTCTCTCCCCTCTCCCTCCCTCTGTCCCCCTCTCCCTCCCCTCTCTCTCTCTCTCTCTCTCTCTCTCTCTCTCAACTCTCTCTCTCCCTATCTCTTATTCATAAAAAAGTTCATAAACAAGTTTGTTGCATATTAGGAAGCTTAAAATTAGAATGCACAAACCCTTCCCACATGTAACAAATGACATGTCCAGAAATTTGTTTCATATAGCTTGGATGTATTTATATATATCTTATTAAAGTTAAGAATTACAACTATTATATGTATATATTGTTATCTTGAAAAGCTTAATTTATTTAATGAATTTATTAGGCCTAATATATAAATATTTATCTAATATATGTATTATATATTTATATATAATATTCAGGTATAATATAATATAATAATATTAAATGACAATCACGTGATCATGATCAATCAAATTCCCATGATCGATGACCAATGATCACGATGAACAATTTTGGCTGATCGGATCATCTTGATCGATAATCGACGATCATGATGAGTGATTTTGGATGGTCAAATCATCAATCAATCTATTTGGATCAATGATTGATCATGATTGTAGTACCTTAGACAAGAGTGATTGGCCTTTTATCTTAATGGTGTTCTATTCTCGTAGTAGTAACGAGAAAAAGGCCGGCATGTATCTTTAATCTCATATTTTTCTCATATTGGATTCTCTAGAGATTGGACAAGAGATCCTTAGTTTGTTCTTGTTGGATCATTAGTAGTTTACCCCATCATTTTTCTCTCCTACTTTGGGAGTTTTCCACTTGTTATAAGCTTGTCTTGGTCAACTCCATTGTTTTCATCAATGGGTCCTCGCCTTGTATGAGTGATGTATAGACTTTAAGAATAGTGTGGGAGTAAGAAAAATATTGACTTGCAAGTCATAGTATGTTTATCATAGGAATCCAAGTGATGCAAGACGAATATGATTGACACAAATATGATATATTATAAATGTGATGAATAACTAGCAAGTCACAAAACTCACACACATTCAAATTCGAACCTTTAAAGTTGGCTGCGTGATAGTGAGAAGACCGTTCCATTCCTCAGTCGAGGGTTGGAGGATCGTCTCAAATCGTCATGATAAATCAAAGCTCTATGTTTCAAAATCTCAATTGGTTAAGATCTGCGAAGAATATCAACTTTAAATGCGGAGGATGATTCTCAGAGGAAGGGGAGGACAATACGAGATTTGCCATCTCAGATTGGCTTGTTTTCTTTCTTTCTTTTTCTGTTTTATTCTGTCCAGTCTTTCTGGACTACAATCTGTTGTACTTTCAATTGCGAAGTCAACTGTGTATGGAATCATAAATGCTTCCACACGAGGGCATCATTCTGTTGAAGAATTTTTCATTGCTGTAAAAGCATATTCCAACTTGAGGAGAGGTACAATTGTATCAAGTTTCTTCATAATACAGTTCTGTACTAGATTTGTTGGTCTCTTGAATTACAGATACACTGAATTGCCAAGGAAGCAATTTGGAGTCGTATCATCCACTCCATGACAACGGACACTTGATGCTGACACAGAGGACATCAATGGCTGTAGGGCGAGGAATCACACGGACACCTGCGGAGAGGAGTTCGTCGCATGTGGACGGCGATCCGGTGGAACCATTCCTTGACAGTGGACGCTTGACGCTGTCACAGAGGACGTCCACAGCTGTGGGGTGAGGAATCATGCGGATGCTGCGGAGAGGAGCTTATCGCGTGCAGATGGCGATCCGGCGGAACCGTTCCTCGACGGCGGACGCCTGACGCTGACGCGGAGGACATCTGCGGCTGCAGGACGTTCTGTCGTGCGACGAGAGGGCTAGGTCGCGTGGACGCGCGCGGTTGCACACTAGAGGATGTCCCCTGTGCGCAATCAATGATCTGACGGGAGGCCATCAGCACGTCGATGAGCACGCGAGAGCTGGCGGAGGGTTCGTCTGATGACGGAGAGGGAAGGTTGACCTTGGAGCAAGGTGGGACCCATGCGACGGCAGCAGCTACAGGCGGTGGCGGTCGCACAGATCCCTTGGGCACATTCTTAGGAAAGATACATTTCTTAATCCCAAAATCAGCCATCGGTTCAAGGAAATCTTCAGCCTATTTATAGGCCATGGGAGGGAAAAAGGATTACAACAAAAATCAAACAAAGTCAGCGAAAATAAGACCTAATAATAAAGGAAATTCGGATCCCTCAATTGGGTCCGACAACGACAATGTGGGATAGCTTTAGGTAACATGGCATCCTCTGACGTCGTTGCCTTCATCGGTGGAGCTTGGGTACATGCTCCACTACCAAGGGCTGACCAATTGAAGCACGTGTGAAAGGGGGATACATCCATGTCGTCGGCGGTGAGGGTGTGAGAATGGGGCATGCCCAATTGTGATGCCTTCAACATGCATTTGTAGCACGAGTGAAGTTTCTGCAGGCAGAATGTGATCCAATTCTAATGCCCTCAACATAAAAGAGGTTATGGGGTAGAGAAACCTAACTGCTAGCATGATAGGTCACGAGTTCACACCTTGGAACATGGCTTCAGAGATTGACCTTGAAGACTTCAACTAACTCGAGCTGGTGGTGGTAGCGATTCTCTGCCACTAACTTGAAAAGTCATTAAGATTTACCTTTCATCATTAAAAAAGTGAGAGAGGTCATGAGGGCCATTTATCATCACTCTATAATGAGAGGACATGAGGGTCATTATCCACTCCTCATCTATCACCACCATCCACCATTCTCCATCCTTCAGTGCCCACTGTCACCCACCACCCAACATCCACCATTCATCTTTCATCACCCATTGCCAACCAAACATTGCCTTCTGCTATCACCATCTACCACCCTCCCATCGACCGACATTGTTGTCCACTACCCACCAGTATGGTGGCTATGAACGGTGGTATTAGGACTGGTGATGGTGGCAACTATGCAAGATGTCGCTGAAAGTAGGAATTGAGCCACCTGTTTGACTGATTTTCCCATTCTGCCATCCCACCTCTTACTGGTTCAGGTTACCCAATAGGTTTTTTGCATATTTAAAGGCTCCATGATGTAGCTTTAGAGGCATTCATTCTATTCTACTAAATTTTCCCTCTTTTGAACAAGAGTGACTAAAAATAATAGAACTGAACAAATTATGTGACAACTCATATAAGCAATGGGGTGAAATCTAAGAAAAGCATGTGTTGAAAATAAGAAGGCATGTATTAGTCTTCCTACTTTATAGTTTTTAAAAAACTCATCATTAGTTGTCTAAGTGATAAGGAGTTCCAACCTTCATGTTGTTTGGATACATATTATTAGATCTTAAAACGATGTTACAAATTGAGATGGAAAAATTATCTTTATACAAATTGTGATAAAAAAGCTCACATGCCCTTCCAATTTGCTTGGGTAAGGTGAAGTACATTTGCACTTTGCATGTTATACAATTATATTTCTATATAAAGAGAACTGGGCTTTCATTTGTTTGATGAGAAGGGTTCTCCCTCACTTTTTTTAGTAATAATGTGTAAACGAGTCAAATATTGTAACCTTCCAATTTATTATGAATTACGTCAATGTCATGTTTAATTTATTATATTTCATTATTTAGCATGTATGCAATGCTTGTCATTTTATCATATCCCATCCTTGATTTTGTAATGTGATCATATTGGTACCATTACATCTTTTTCGCTCACAAGATTATGCAACAGTCGGTGAAATGGAACATGATATGACATCTAGAATGTGAAATATGGTGACGAAGCTGATATATTTCATCATAAAAATGAATAAGCACATAAATGTAAATCATTTTCATGAGTGATTATATCTTGGAGGGGGTAGGTGAATTAGCAGTAGTAGGCTGAACAAATGGATGAATTCTTAAATTCTTGTTCACGCAGTTCATATCATCCATGCATAGCTTTTTGATCTGAGATTAAAACTCTTCCATGTTTCAGCCGTAGCATATTGCTTCAGGAGCTAAGTTCAAAACTATGGAATAAACAGGCATTTATGCTGCCACTCTTTTATGTCAATCCACATTCAATGTTCCTAGTAAATCCCGACAAAAAAGGAAAAAAAGAAAGACTGATGAATTGTTGAATTTAGATTTGATAGAATGCCCAAAAAAATCTACTATGTTAGAGCCTGTCGTAAAAGCTACAACATATAATATTGACTTTTAGACGGGTTCATTTTGAACTTTGTCTGGTTAAAAGCGCGTATTAACGGATAATTTTACTTCAAATTGGTGCATGCGTGGCACGCGAGCATGAAAGCGTACAGTCATGGTACCACTTAAATCTCATGGATTTAAGCAGATTTATTGAATGCCATACAGTCATGGTGCCGCTCAAATAAGGACGCCAAAAGTTGCAACTCCAAGAAAGCCAGACGGTTTAGATGTTACGCCGGTGGACAGAAGGGTCCGAAACTCTTTAACTCCAGAGAGAGAAACAATACTAACTCTTAGAAAATACATTTGTAGAGGAGTTCATAATTTGTTAGAGGGAGAGTCATCCGTGTCATTTTCCTTTTTACCCCTCATAAACGGCGATGGCCTTTCATGGATATTTTGACGGCGTGGGACACGATACACGCCAATTGACCACCGCTGATAATCGGTAGTGAAACCTTTCTCTCGAAGATATCGGTGGTTAAAAAATAATTCCCATGATGCTTTAGGCGTATCTTCCGGGGGGGGCGCGGGGGGGGGGGCAGTGGAAAGCTGTGGCCCCTCTATCGTGGAAGCCATCGCCATCACCTCCTACTTCTTCCAGGCCGAAGACTAAGTAAATATAATATGGAAGCTATTTTACTCAAGGCGATAAATAACAAGAATTCTAACATAATACGACTTCAATGTCAGTAGTGGCCCTGATGGGACGCTTTAACGGCGACACGTCATAATCCGTTCTTGACGTCATTTAGACGGCATAATCCGATCGGCGACTGACGACAGGTCCCCTTGCCCTGGCGACTTCACCTCTCTCCCAATTAATTTCCATCGTTGAAGCGATCAAAGCGTCGTCTCGGCAGTCTCCGGCATAATTCGAGCAGACAATTGTCGCGACTAACTTTCGGCACGGGGGGAAAAATTGGATTGGATTGCGCCAAACAATTCACATCAAGTTTCGGCGTACGCCGGGGGGCGAATCTTTCATTCGCCCGGAAGTGAAGAGCTGTGGCCACTCTCTCGTGGAAGCCATCAAAGCCATCATCTACTGCTTCTTCCGAGCAGAAGCCCACTCTCCCCGATTCACGTCGATACGAATTCCATCAATATTGTTCCTTCTTCTTTTGTGATGATATGATCGCGGAAAGTAACTGGTCTTGCTATTCTTGCAATCAGCACTAACATAGAAGTGCAGATGGAAAATAAAAGACTGCGTAATGTAGGACCGAGCCGTTAAGGCATTTGGAAGGCATACTCTGCTTCCGTAGCATTATCGGCGAACGAATCCTTCAGAGGATTATATTGTCGCACGGCGAATTGAGTCATTGGCAGTCTATGAAATTGATGCAGGACAAGGCCCTGGCCCACGTGGGCCGGACACTGGCCCAAAAGCCCTTTCCCTCCTTATTGGGCCTTTTCCCTCCTCTTCTTGTTTCCCTGCCTATATAACGCATGAACCATGTTGTTGAGAGGAGTATTTTGGAATCAAGACAGTGTCTCGTTGCCCGTGTGGCTTCCCCAAAGACCCTGTCGCCCCGGTTGGGTTGGTCGGAGGACCCCGCTACTCGCGGTTAAGAGTTCTATCACCGCCCAACCCTGCCGACGTCCGTTATCCCCCTGTCCGGTTGCCGCTGCCGCCGCCTGCATCCGCTGGTCGTCACCAGATCCATCTGCTTGTCGTCGCCGTTCGCCGTCGTCTCCGCCTGTCGCCGCCATCGCCGCCGCCCTCACCCACCACTGCCGCCATCAACCGACCTCGCCGTCCGCCGCTGAGCGCCCCCGCTGGTGGCCTTCGCCGTGGACATCAGTCGCCGTCAAGCACGGCCTGATCCTTCTCGTCTGAAGTGTCGGACAACAGAGCAGGAAGCTCAACCTGCCCCCTGCGGCACCCTATCTCCCTCTAATCGGCAAGCTTCCCCAACGCCTCGCCAACAAGCACGGCCTTCTTATGTACCTTAAGCACGGCTACATTCCCACCTCATCATCTCCAGCGCCGAGATGGCCAAGGAGATCCTGAATATCCACGACGCGATCTTCTGCACCCGGCCCAACCGTGCGGTCGTCACCTGTTCCTCCTACGGCGGCAAAGGCATTGCGTCTACCCGCTACAGCAAGGGATGGCACCAGCGCTGTAAGATCAGTAAGCTGGAGCTGCTCACTCTCAAGCGGATCAAGTCCTTCCGCCCCATCCGTGAGGAGGAGGTCGGCGTTCTCGTCAAAGAGATCCCTGAAACCGGCGCCACAGGTCAGCTGATCAACATCGGCGGGATGGGCCTCGGCCTGTTCAGCAACATCACCTGCCGCCAGGCCCTCACCATACGCGGCTCCAACGATGGTCAGTGCCGGAAGAGAAATTTCCACGGCCAAATTGTCAATTCCATCGAGTTACTCCCCGGCTTCTCCCCCTCCGATCTCTTCCCCCCTGGACAGGTTGGCTCAACATCGTCACCGGTTTACACGCCCGAAAAGGCTTTTCAGTTCTTCGACAACCTCTTCGAGGAACAGATCGAGCCCGACCTCAGGCTTGATAACGACAACGAGACAGACTTTAGTAGTGTTCTCCTTCGCCTCCAGGAAGATGACTCACTTGGCCTTAATCTAAGCCGCGAACAAATCAAGACCATCCTTCTAGTATGCCGACTGTTTTAGGAACAAAACGCGATTCGTAAAACACTGACGCGTATCATCCGTTGATTGCATTAGATTTTTCTGATGGAGAAATTCAAGCAAAATAATTTAATAACAAGTTATGAAGAATGATAATGAGAACAAAAGCAAACGGAAAAAGAAGCTAAGTTTATTTTGATCTAAACTCGAACTTGAGGTTCTAATCTTTTGGATCAGCACAGTAGAGTAACCCTAAAATCTAAAGACCTGACCTCTTATTTATAGTCACGAGTTAGTAAGCTTCTTGGTGTCAATTTTTAATTTTTTTCATCATAAAATTAAAAATGACCTGATCTTTACACATATTTAACTAAACTTTTGAGAGATACCGTAATCAGTCATTAATCCTTAATAAATCACTTTAGTAGAGATTAACTTAATGAAAAACCTCATAATATATAAATATATATGTGACTATGTTGATATCAAATCAATATTTTTTCTTCCTGTTTTAATAAGCAGCTGTTGAGCAATGACGGCTTTGTGATGAGATACTATCCTCTTCTTTTCATCCACATCGTAAGAGAAGTTAAGTATTACCTAAAGAAAGTAAACAACAGAGATAGGCAAATACAAAGAGCACCCACGAACGGGTAGTCAGTCTCCATTATATCTCTTCCTTTCTCGTTCTCTCGAAGAAGGTGCGAGGGTAGGCATCGAGGGTGGTGGGGAGGAAGCCGATGACCGAGGATACCGACATCACAAATCTTCCCTAACTTAGCATAATAGTGAAGGAAATTCTCCGCCTGCACCCGCCCTTCCATTATCTGTTCCCCATGAGAGGTTGACCAACTTCTGGGCAATAATGAGGGACCCCAATTATAGGACCCAGATGTCTTTTGGCTAGAGCGCTAAGAGGAGAGAGATCTCCGGGGGGCAGGACTTCTGGTAAATACCTAATGCGGGACGGTGTACTATTCCAGACGTATTAGGCCATATAGGAGATTCAAGCTCAGCCTAACGAGAGATGGGCCCAAAAACCCCAACTAGATGCCTAACTAACTATCAGTAGGCTCTTTTATCGAGCTCTATTCATATTGGGCCCAGCCCTTTCTTGATTCACCCACGAAGCCTATAAAATGCATGAACCCTCACCCTAAAAACGGAAGCTTGATTTTAAAATACATAATTACCTTCATTCGTGGTTTGCAGCTAAGAATTGGTCACAAGGGGTGATAGAATAATTTGTGAAAGAAAAGAATCGGTTTAGAACGTATCCACTGTTGTCGCCATATCCGCTGCTAAAGTAACCGCTCGTCCTTTCTTCCCAGATGCGAAGAATATCCCTGTACCGTCGATTGCCTTTATTACCAGATTACTAGAAAGTGATTCCCGTAACTCTACTCTCGACTTGGATTATATATCCAAAAAGGTCCGCTCTCGGCCATTCCACACGCTACCTAGCAGAGGCGTGGTTATCTGAAGTGGATTCTCTCTTTTGTAGTAGATGCCCCATTGCCCTGGTAAGGTTGGTTGAGAAGACCCTGTCGTCCCAATAGGATTAGTTGTGAGGACATCACTCCTACTTGGGAGGTCCGTCCTCTTCCAATGTCATCGTTCATCCTCCTCCACTACCACTACCTTAGACTTGTCCGCCTCCACGCTATTGTGTCAGATCTATTGTCTTTGCTGTGAGAATATGGCCCAGTGGGCCCACATAAGACATGAGCGGTCGCTCTCTCTCTCTCTCTCTCTCTCTCTCTCTCTCTCTCTCTTTCCTCTTCTCTCTCTCTCCCACATCCTCCCACCTTCCGCAACTTTCCCTCTTCTTCTCGCGTCCCTTCTCCCTCCTATATGTAACCTCTAACTTCCCAAGAATGTATTACGGTGATCTATTTTTCATCCTTGGCGTCTCCTCCTCTTCCTCTTCCACATGGTATCAGAGCCTGCCGCCGCTGCCTGAAAGAGGAGGTCTTATCTCCCCGCTGCCTCCACCTGGGCTTGCTGGACGCCGTCTTATTTTCCGCTGTCTTACAGTGCCTACCAGGTGCCGCCATTGCCTCTCGTCGTGCCTCTACAGGTGCCGTCGCCGCTTCACACTGTGTCTCTTTCATTGTTCTTGCTGCCCTTCTAGTGCCACCACCACCGCATTGCCAATTGCTGCCTCCCCCTAGCCTTAACGTTAGCCATTTTTTTTTCATGGAGCCAGATATTCTTCCGCCGTCTCCATCAGTCTCTACCAATCGTGGGCAGCCTTCCGGCACCTCTGCCCACATTGTTCCTATTACGCCGATGAATTCACTCCTTAATCAGCTTCACAGTTCGGGTCCACCTCTTGCCAAAGATGGTACTAATTATCATCAATGGGCACATAACTTTCGTCACTTCCTTAACATTCATGGCTATCGCTAGTTTATTACAGATTTACTGCCGCCCACTAGTGACTCCAGTCTGTCTGATTGGACAATAAAAGATGAGATCATCCAAGCTTGGATTCTCAAGATGGTCGCTCCACAACTTGTTAGAACTATTGAGTATTTGGATACAGTAAAACAAATGTGGGACAAATTATATCGTCCGTTTGGGGCCAAAGGGAGCATCGGTCATACAATGGATATCTTCAACAACCTTATTAAGCTGCGTGGCACGTCATCTCCATGGCATTCTACATATCTTACCTTGACGAAGCTTGGGAATCTGCTGGATCAATATCAGCCGATTTCCTCTGATCCGAACGTCAATCAACACTATCGTCAGGAGCTATTGGTGACTATTTATCTTGGCTCTATTGATCCGAGTTTGGCTAATTAGGTCAAAGGCTCAATCCTTGATTGGAGTTACTCCCACCTTGGAGGAAATGTTTAATGTTGTGCGACAGATTGCTCCCATATCGACCCCGGCCTTGGCCCCCATTTCATCCCCGGCAGTTGCTCCTGAAGCGTCAGCACTTGTAGTTACCACCCCTAGAGCAAGTCGTGGTGCCTCCTCCGATCGTGGTCGCGGGCGTGATCAAGGTCGTGGGTGCACTTCTCTTCTTGGTCACAATAGTTTTCCTCCGCGTGAGCATTGTGGCAGGAACAACCACATCGCGACCAAATGCTTCCAGAAGTTTGGGTATCCGGTGGATTGGCCTCATAAGCTTCCTCCCGACAGTGTCTACGCCAATGCGACATTGCCTACTCCTGCTACTCTTACGTTGCCATCTGGACAACCTGCTGGATCTACTCCTCTTCCAGCACCAGCAACTGGAGTTACAATCACCATGTCTCCCGAGGATTATGACCGGTGGTCAAAGTCTAAGGCACCTACTTTGTCTTCTCATGCGTCGCACCACACATCATGTTCGTACACAAGTGCCGCTCTCTTAGCATCCTCGCCTGCCAATGAGACTTGGGTTATTGATTCAGGTGCCTCAGCCCATATGTCAGGTACATACTCCCTCCTCACCCATCTTAAGACCCTCAGTTGTCCCAAGACTATTACCATTGTAGATGGTCGCCCCTATTCCGTCGCTGGCAAAGGGGTGGCTGCCATTAACCCTTCCCTATCCTTTAACAATGTTCTTTATGTTCCCAACCTGCATGTCAATCTCCTATTGATTAGCGTCATCACCAAAGCTCTTTATTGTTATGTTCAATTTTTTCTTTATCACTGTGTGTTTCAAGACTTGCAGATAGGGAAGAGGATTGGTTTGGGTAGAGAGACTGGTCAAGGCCTCTATGAGTTGGTACCAGATACACCTTTAGTTGGGTTGTCTTGTTTGTTTTCTCAAAAGTCTTCTTCATTGTTGTGGCATCGACGCTTTGGTCAAGCAAACATTTCAAAGTTACGTGCAGCCTTACTATGCATTTCTCTTTCTAAGTATCACTGTGAATCATGTCAACTTGGAAAACATTTTCGCTCTACCTATCCTCATCGTGATGGTTTACTGTGTGAACACTAATTTGACCTAATTCATTGTGACATTTGGGGTCTGGCTCGTGTGGCATCTATCTCTGGATTTCGTTACTATATGGTCCTCATCAATGGCTTCTCTTGAGCCTCCTGGATTTACTTACTCAAAGACTGCACTGAAGTTCTCTCCTACTTAAAGGTTTTTCTCCAAGAGGTTCGTACACAATGGTCGGCGACACCCAAGATTTTGCAGACAGATAATGCACTCGAGTTTACTCAATCAACATTTTAAGAGGTCTACCAGAATTTTGGAATTATTCATCAAATGATGTGTCCCTACACGTCGCAACAAAATGATGTCGCTGAAGGAAAGCATCATCATATTCTCAATATGACCCGTACTCTACTATTAGAAATGAGGGTTCCAGACTACCTTTGGGCAGATGCGGTCCTCACCTCAACGTACCTCATCAACCGTCTACCATCATCCCCCTTTGGCAGTGAAGTTTCACTACAACATCTTTAGCCTAAAGGTGACTTGTTTCCTCTTCTTCCACGAGTTTTTGGGTGTGTGGCCTTTGTTCAAGATACCACTCTGAATCTCTCGAAGCTTGCTCCACGAGCTATCAAAGGTGTTTTTGTTGATTACTCACACACTCAAAAAGGGTACCGAGTGTATTTGCCTTGTGAGCAGAAGTATGTTGTCTCAGCCAATGTCACCTTTCATGAGGACTCGAGATTTTTTGATGCACCGTCTTCACCGTCTATGCCCCTGCCAGAAGTTGTGCTCACGACTATGCCTATATGTCTCGGATCTAGCATCTAACAACAGTCACCTTCACACTCCCATTCTTTTGTTACCGCCTCTCGACTCAGCTTCTTTGTCATAGTCGTCTTCCTTGTCACATCTTCCATCATCTGAAGCTTCTTCATTGGCTGCCCCTACTAGACCAATCTCTCCGCAAGTCTCCTCGTCAACTCCTGACCAATCTTCATCTCCTCCTATAAGTCCAACTCTCAAAGATGACCTTCATCTTCCCATTGTACTTCTCAAAGGTACTTGATCTTATACCCTACATCTGAATATGGTATGTCACTCTTGGTTTCTTATGACTGCCTTTCACCTAAATATCGTGCATTTGCCCTTTCCCTAGCTGCCGAATCAATTCCCAAGTCTCACATGGATGCTATGGTGGTTCCTCATTGGAAGACAGCCATGAATGAAGAGTATGCCACTCTCATCCACTGGAATATGTGGGAGTTAGTTCCTCGGCCGCATGGTGCTAACGTTGTCTCTTGCAAATAGGTTTTCACCTTTAAGTACTTTCCTAATGGGACGGTACACTATTATAAGGCCCGACATTCTCTCTGGTGGTTCGGCTTGCCTCAATATGTAAATTAGTCTCTATGGCGGTGAATATTAATTGGCTACTTCATCAACTCAACATCTTCAATGCTTTCCTCTATGGTGATCTTGACGAAGAAGTGTATATAGAGCAACCTCCCGAGTATGTGTTATCGATGGAATCCACCAAGGTTTGTTGTCTTCGGAAAGCTATTTACGGGCTTAAACAAAGTCCCTTAGCTTGATTTACCAAGTTTAGTGCATTGATTCACCAGTGGGGTTTCTGAGAGTGTGATTTTGAGCCTACAGTCTTCAGGCGGTCATCTGCCAGTGGCTGTGTTCTTTTGGCTGTCTATGTCGATGATATGATTATTACTAGAGATGATGTGGCTGGCATTTAGGATACCAAAATGTTCCTCTGAGAACACTTGGATATCTGTGATTTGGGGACTACCAAGTACTTCTTGGGGGTTGAGTTTGCTTGTCGCCCTAGTGAGGTGGTTTTTACCCAATGAAAGTATGTTCTTGATATTCTACAGGAGACGGGCCTTCTTGAATGCATGCATCATGCATCGCCGATCGAGAGCCGGCTGATGTTTTGGGATGAGAACTCTCCCTCACTCAGTGATCCCTAACAATACTGGCGATTGGTGGGGAAGTTGATTTATCTCATGGTTACATGTCCGGACATTGCCTTCGCCGTGAATCTCCTCAATCAATTTATGCATGAGCCACGAGAGATTCATTGGGATGCTACACTTCGTCTTCTAGCCTACCTCAAGCATGCTCCTAGGAGAGGATTAGCTTTTCACCGCCATGGACATCTTCGTGTGGCAAGTTACTCAGATTTCCATCACAATTATAGTGATGAGACATCCACAATTCTTAGCCTTGGACAAATTTTTTGTGAAAATGTATGTCTATTCAACAACCCCTTAGAGGAAGGGCAAAACAGGGGGGACAATGAGTGGGAGAAATGGAAGTTTGGGCTTTAGAAAGATTTAGTGTTGCTCATATTTTACAAGAGATGCTTACTTATAAATCTGATCATATTAGAGCTCGTCAAGAAGTACTTGGTACTACGATTATTGGAGGAACAATATTTAATCCTGAAGATGCTCCAGAATCTCCTCGTACCACTCAGGGAATTAGAATAATAACATACAGCCAACATTTTTAGCTATTATCAATGAAGGCAATACAATGTACTTTCTAAGAATTGATTGGGTTACTAACATCGAACCCCTTATTGCTTGAGCAAATATAATGCTATCCCAAGTTTCTAATATTGTTATACGTTCATTTTCCTCTTTCTTTTCCTTGTTTTTCTCTCTTTCTTTTGTCTCTTCCTCCTCAGAATCGGAAATTTGAAATTCTAATTCTCTACCCACCCAACCCCTAAAAACGAGATTCATCAAATAATCTTCTCCTTTGATCATAATCAAAAATGGAAAGTGTTCAATTGGAACATGAAAATGTGACTGAATTGGTGTTAGTTACTCTTTAAGACGGAGTGGAAGAAGGGAGGAGATTCTCGAACGAGGAAAAGGATCCAATGACTTTGAAAGAATTGAACGAGGAGTCGTATGAGGTGAAAATCTCATGTACAGTTCTGTAGAGTGATAGTAAGGGTGACTTATCTGTCAACTTTTCCACTATCACCCAAAAAAAACCAAACTCTACCTTACGTAAAGTTACTAGAGTACGATTAACCTCTGGATTTGAAATCACTGCTTATATACTTGGTATTGGCCATAATTCACAAGAACATTCTGTAGTATTAGTAAGAGGAGGAAGGGTTAAGGATTTACCCGGTGTGAGATGTCACATTGTTCAAGGAACCCTAGATGCTGTCGGAGTAAAACTGCTACTAATTCACCGCCCCCCCAAGTTAAGCTGGTGCTTGCTGCTGCACCAGGAGCTGTTGTACCTGGTGCTAAAGCATGGGTGTTTTGTATCCATTGGGCAAAGATCGGTTGTAATTGTATAGCGGTATCTGAAAACATATCTTGAGGATGCCTTGAAGCACTCATGGTATCATTATGAATATAAAAGCCGAAATTGTGAAAACCTAGGAATATACAGACCCAGTTGAGATGTAATATGATTGCATCGTGGTGCCTAAGGACACGATCTAATGGATCGTTGTATCGAGTAGTTGGATCGTAGTCTCTTACCATAAAAATGGTTGCATGTGCAGCAGCTCCAACTATGAGAAATCCACCAATCCACATATGATGTGTGAACAATGAAAGTTGTGTACCATAGTCAGTAGTTAAGTATGGATAAGGGGGCATGGCGTACATGTGGTGAGCTACAATAATGGTTAAAGAGCCTAACATAGCTAGGTTAAGAGATAATTGAGCATGCCATGACATTGTTAGGATTTCATAGAGACCTTTATGGCCCTGACCGGTAAATGGACCTTTATGAGCCTCTAAAATGTCTTCCAAGCCATGACCAATACCCCAGTTGGTCCTATACATATGACCAGCTATCAGGAAAAGAATAGCAATGGCTAAATGATGGTGTAATGAGGAACGCATTTTTGTTATGCTACTAATACTTGTACTTGTTATGTTATTCTGCCCAAGCCTAGTTGAGGAAGAGTTACGGGGAATCTTGCAAGGGATCGGGAAGACCAAAAATCTACCACTGGTTATTACATTTATGTTGACGGCAACCTAGTGACCTAGACAAGTCACAAGTAGCGTATTCCATCTTCGTCCAGTTGTGAGGCAGAGTATCAAGCCATGCACGAAACATCTTCTTATATGCTCTGGGTATATAATCTTTTTGAGGAGTTAAGTTATCCAGTACAAGGGGCTATGCCCATGTACTGTGATAACGAAGTGGCAATGTTTATTGCAAATCACAAGACATTTCACTTGTGTACCATGCACATTGAGACAGTATGCCATGTTATCTGTTGGCGGATTCTTGAAGGTCTGATCTCTACTTCGTATGTGGCATCTTCAGACCAGTTGGTAGACATCTTTACGAAGGGACTTAGTGTGTGTGTGTGTGTGTGTGTGTCTCTCTCTCTCTCTCTCTCTCTCTCTCTCTCTCTCTCTCTCTCTCTCTCTCTCCCACGTCCTCCCACCTTCCGCAACTTTCCCTCTTCTTCTCGCATCCCTTCTCCCTCCTATATGTAACCTCTAACTTCCCAAGAATGTATTACGACAATCTATTTTTCATCCTTGGCATCTCCTCCTCTTCCTCTTCCACATTTGCATTTGTCGCCACCACCACCACCCACCTCATAGCCACCTTTGCCAGCCGCCATGTCTCCAACACTAGTGTGCCCATCAACCACTGCCATCTGCCACAACCATCTTCATCTCATATCTCCTCCATCAATCATTTGTCTCTGTCATTGTTGCCCTAACGACGTTGCTGCTGCTGTCCACTACCCATATCTATCACTATTGTCCCCATCCCCCTCTCCTATGTTGTCATATCATATCACTATTGTATCCATATCTCTTTCCAGATGATTCTCACTCTTCTATCAGTTAGGGTTAAATCCCATTGATTTCTTAACTAGGACCATCCTAGTTTAATTTGAACAATTCGATTCTACTTGGTCAACTGGCTTGATTGTCAGGTCCGAGTCAAATAATTCTGATCCAAGCCATTATAGCTGGCAGAATCAACGCTAGACTGTCTTGCTAGCCCATTCAGTCAATAGTCAACATCATGGTCGACAATTGACATCTGGAAATCATCTCTCATGTGACTTCTTTCCACGATTTATACTCTTGCAACTATCCACTAGTATTCCTTACTTTTTAAATATATTTTTCTAATAGTTGTCGTCGAGAGATCATCATAGGATAGTCAATTATTTTACATTGAGTGACCATACCACGTGTTTAGTCAGATTTATCATATTACTTATCAAGCACCTTATTTATGCAGTTTGCCTAAACTGTGCAATCTTAGTTCTATTTCCTGATCGTATATTGTTCTGAGCTTTTTATCACTTTCAAGTTCTATTTTCTTGATTTTCAAACTTTACTTATGTTTCCTAATTTTCTTTATCAGATTTATCTCGTGTCATCATAATTGTCCATGTCAATATTCTTTTCATTGGGCCGTAGAATTTGCCTTGAGATGAACCTAGTACAGACTTTGTTGCAGTTAATGTGAGCAAAGTCCTACGTTTCTTTGATTGGGAGCTGTCAGAG